>OZ030008.1:90281446-90296446 GCA_964023405.1 Apodemus agrarius
CGGTCTACAATGTGTCTAATAACTTTTATCACTTATCTAAATCAGGACTGAGAACACGGCAAGTCTGGCCTTGGCAGAATGTTCTCTGCAAAGCAGGAAAGTTCCTTTCTCTGTCCGGGCCACATTCTTTCCGCCTGGGCTACCTCTGTAGCATCCTTAATGACACCGGAATCTCCTTGTCTTCCCATCTAAGTCCTTCAACAGACCCACAAAGTCCCATTTCGCTCATAGCCTTGTCAGCCCAACCCTGATGCTCGTTACCTCTAGGGCTTCACAAAAGGAGTTCCCAGGAGAGACGCCAGTAGGCCTACTGTGCACAGAGAGCACCACAGAGCATTACTCAGCCCATCTTGTCTTGATGGAAGTGGATTCCAGTCTCATAGGAGAACAGCTTCCCATAATCCTTCCCTGCTTTGAGAAGTGTTCCTGGGTTTCAAGCAATAAAAATAAATCTTGCCTAATTTGAAGAGGAAAAGATGTGTCTTAGTTAGGGTTTCTATTCCTGCACAAACACCATGGCCAAGAAGCAAGTTGGGGAGGAAAGGGTTTATTCAGCTTATACTTCTGCATTGCTGTTCATCACAAAAGGAAGTCAGGACTGGAACTCAAGCAGGTCAGGAAGCAGGAGCTGATGCAGAGGCCATGGAGGGATGTTACTTACTGGCTTGCTTCCCCTGGCTTGCTCAGCTTGCTCTCTTATAGGACCCAGAACTACCAACCCAGGGATGGCACCACCCACAAGGGGCCCTCCCCTCTTGATCACTAATTGAGAAAATGCCTTACAGCTGGATCTCATGGAGGCACTTCCCTACCTGAAGCTCCTTTCTCTGTGATAACTCCAGCCTGTGTCAAGTTGACACAGAAAACCAGCCAGTACAAGATGGGTGTTTTAGTTAGGGTTTTGTTGCTTTGAAGAGACATCATGACCAGGACAACTTTTATAGAGGCAGATATATAATTAGGGCTGGCTTATGGTCTCAGAGGTATAGTTCATTATTATCATGGTGGGATGCATGGTGGTGTGCATGAAGTGGAAACTTAAGGGTTCTTTGGAAAGCCAGTTGGATGGTGTTTTGCTGGGGCGAACACGTGAAGGAAGATTTAGCTGAAGTAGACACAGGAGAGAGGATGTTCTGCTAAAGCAAGCACAATAGAAGGCATGTAATAAAGGATTCTTTGCTAACAACACACATGTATTGGTCTGCCTTACACTGTGTAGTTGAGCTGCCTTTGTCAGAACTCCATAGAAAGAAACATACCAAAAAACTTCTGGTGAATGTCCTGAATTCAGTGATGTCCTGAATTTTCTTGCTGTTTCTGAGAGGACTCAGGCTGACTGGCAAAATGACGTCAGCTGAGACAGACGCGTTCACTGAGGCAAGACCCACGGAGGACACGCGATGTTTGAGGGTAAGAAAAGGACGCAGGGAGCAGCGGCGGAGGCTGGGCTCGGCTTGCTGGCACAGCTAGCTGCGCGATGCTGTGGGTCTCTCATCTTCCCTGATCTTCGCTTCCCTCAGAGAGGCGCGGCTGAGAACTTCTCCTGGTGTTCTTGTTGGTCTCTCCTGCTGACTTGAGCTGAGGCTGAGGCCTGGCTGTCTGCTGGGTAGTGCCACCGCTGCTGATTTGTGTTTGCTATCCTGACTACTGACCTCGAATGCCGGTGTATCCATGAAATGCGAGTGGACGGAGCGGCCGCTGCTGACCTGTGAACTGAACTGCCAGTTTCCAGACAACACAGACGGGAGTTGCTCCAGGGAGCCTTCTGGACAGACCCACTTCTCCCATATCATTTCTTCACTGCAACCTCTGGTGGGCGGTGGGCTAAAAGGGAGGTTAAAGTGTTTACGAACTACCACTAAAAATAGGTTTTGAAAAAAAATTAAAGTTACACACGCAGGCAGACATAGTGCTGGAGGAGAGTTCTACATCTTGATCTAAAGGAAACCAGGAGGAGACTGGTTTCTACACTGGGTGGAGCCTGAGCATAAGAGACCTCAAAGCCTGCTCCCACAGCTCCTCCAACATCCTCCAACAGGCTCCACCCACTCTAATAAGGCCACACCCACTCTAACAATGCCACGCCCACTCAAACAAGGCCATACTTCCTAATATCGCCACTGCTCATGGGTCAAGCATTCAAGCACAGGACAGTCTATGGGGACCATTCATAATCAACTCACTACAGTGCGTCAGCTCACAGAATGAAGAGCCACTGAGAATGAGGCAGGCCGAGCTATAAACAACGTAGAGGTCCCGGAATAGGGAATAGTCTGCCATCTTGTTAGGACCCTTCCTGCTCCTCCTTCCCCCACCGCCCTCTTCTCTTTGACAGGATTTCATGTACCACAGGCTGGTCTCAAACTCATTTTAGAACAAGCAAGGCCTTCGAACTCTTGATCTTCCTGCCTCCACCACACAGGCGCTGGGACCATGGAGGTGCCACCATGCCCCACTAGGGCCTGCTTTTCCTATGCCTTTAACTCATCCCTCTGCTGTGCCTTAGCAGGGACGCCTCATCCTTGAGTCGCCTTGGTCTGCCTTGAATGGAACGCCCCTTCTTTGTCACCTTGACTGGCAGCTAAGCTAAAGCTGCAATCAATAAGGGAAATTCAGACTGTCGCCAAAGGAAGGTGGACGTCAGGTGGGTGGAGCCGCATGACGCCCAAACACACCCCGTCCCTCCCCACACACCCTGGTGTGTGCGAACAGTCCGGATTTGAGTGTGTGGAGCCACACAGTAAGCTGGTGCACACAGCACTTGGCTGGGCTGAAAGACTCAGTTTGACCAGTGATTGTTCTAACAGTACCATCAACAATGTCCTCTGTGTGGCAATCTGAGCACTGGTGTAGTCAGGTCCTAGCCAGCAGGCTATTATGAGATTCAAAATGGGAGCGATTCACAATAGCCAAGTGATGAAACCAGCCTAGGTGTCTGTCATGAAGAAAGTTAGACAATTGTGCATATGTGTGTACACACCGCAGACACACACACACACACACACACACACACACACGGATTATTACTCACTCATAAGGAAGAATGGGAAATTTGCAGGAAATGGACAAAAGTGGAGATGACTGTGTTACATGAAATGAGCCAGAGTCAGGAAGACAAGTGGTGAGTGTGGAATCCGCTGTAAAGGAATCCTGTAAAGGATGCGTGGAATAAAGGCGGAAGGAGGCTGTTAGGAAGGAGGGAGGGGCCAGAGCATGTGGGAAGTGGCAAGAAGGGGGAAAGGAGAGAAGTAATATGCAAATATGAAAATGTCACAGAGAAACTCATCATTTTATACAGCAGAACGTATCAGTAAAGCATCAAAATAAATAATGTCCTTGAAGCACATGGAAGGTTATAAAACATGCAGACTGGGGGAATCGTATTGGCCCTTTGGGGCTTTGTAATATTTTTAAAGATCGTATCGTACGGACTACTTAACCTGAGGTTGAATTTGGCCAGGAGTCGGTGTCGCTCTGACCTTAGCTGGCAGAGAGGCCGCCTCGAAGCCAGAGGAAGAGAAGTGGCCCCCACAGGTGACACGCGTGGCAGCCCCTTCCAGCCCATTTTGCAATGCAGTGATCTTGAGGAACGATTAGGCTACAGTTCATAGAGAGTTCTTCCTAACTCAGGAAAATCAACTCCAGAGAGAGCCGAGAAATGGAAAGCTGCCAGAGTGTAGGAAATAGCTGTTTGGAAGAACACGCCGGATATTCAATATGCAACATGAAATTGAGTGTCAGCGTAGCATGGTGGCTCGGCACAGCTTTGCGTCAGGGAGACCTGAGTTTGAACTGTAACTGCATCTCTTCCCTCATCTCTGTAAGCGTGGTAATCGTCCAACTGCCAACTGTTGTACAGAGACTTACACGCTGCCGCCGCTGCAGAAGCAGCTCAGATCTAAAACCCCTGCCCTCCCGGGCCTTCTGCTCTGGTCGGGAGGGAAGATGCGATTTTGTAAAGGTAAAACATATGGTGTATCGGATAGTGCTATGGGGGGGGGGGGGAGCAAGCAGGGAAGGGAGCCAGTGGGGTGGCTGGGGGAGGGGTGCGGGTTACTGCTCTCTGTACTGGGATTAGAGAAGGCCTTGCTGAACCTACAGCTAAAGGAAGGGAAAGGCTCCATTAGTCGGAGGGAAAGTCTGTTCCGGACAGTGAGAACAGCAAATACAGAGACCTAGAGATGAGAAGGCGCTTAGGAAATTCAAGATGCAGTAAAGCAAGACACCACAGGAGAAGGTCTCATTGTACAACAAAGCCAGGGCTGGCACAGGAACTAGGGCGTGGCTGTTGGTAAAGGGCCTGGCTGAATTCTGAGATCTCCAGCTCACACAGGCTGGGGGAAGGGATTGGGGCGGGCGGTGCTGGTGTGCACACCTTTAATCCCGGCAATCCGGAGGCAGAAGCGGGCAGATCTCTGAGTTCAAGACCAACTTGTGTTTCAAGCCAGCCAGGGCCACAAAGTACAACTCTCTGTCTGAAAAAATAATACAAATTAACCAACAGCTGCGCACAGCAGCAAGCACCTATACTCACAGTGCTGGTGGGGCAGGGACAGGAGGGTGCCCGGAGCTCTCTAGCCAGATAGCAGAGCCAATCTGGTGCAGTCCAGATTCAGTGAGAGAACGCTTTCTCAAAATAAAGGGTGGATGGGCTGGAGAGATCGCTCAGAGGTTCTGAGTGATGGCTGTAACTCCAGCTCCAGAGGATCCTCGATATATTCTTCTGTCCGCAGTGGGCAACTGCACACACACAGCAGACACACACACACACACACACACACACACACACACACACACACACAGAGTGTGCTGAGACGACAGATATAAAGCTTCTTACCTTGGCTTTTACTTGAAATGACACTGGAGGGTTTTGGTGGGGGAAAGTAACACAGCTTGGTTGTTCAAAAGTTTATTTGAGTTCCTGTGCTGTGGGCAAACCCAGACAGGGGAGAGCTGTGGTGGAAAGTTGGGGAGACGTCTGCTCTAGGCTGCAAAGTGTTGGGAAGCTGCCACTCCACCCTCGCAGCAAGCAAAGAAGCTGAGCGAACCAGAAAGCCAGCAGCTCTCCTTGGCTGTTCGAAAAGAGCTCCCAGGGCAAACGGCCATCCCTAAGATGTGGGGAGACACACCAGGGAAGACAGAATCAGGATGGACTGGGGCAGAGACCAGCACGCAGGTAGGAAAACCAGCATAGTATCTGCTGAAGGCTCAGTGTGGATAAGGCTAGTTTAAAAGCCGAACAAACCCCAGGTGAGAAGAGGTCCCAATATTTCTTTGAGTTTTACTCAAGGAACTCGGCTAGGTTTTCACGGTGAGCACTAGAGTTTAAAGCCCCGTTGCTGGAGCTGGGGAGATGGCTCAGCGGGTGAGAGCTGGTGCAAGCATGAGACACTGAGTTGAAATCCCCAGCATCCGTGTGAAAACTCCAGGCATGACTGCATGTTTCCGTAACCCCAGCCTTGGGTCATGGAGACAGGACGATGCCTAAGAGCTTGCTGGCAAGTGGGAATAGTGCAAGGATAAGCTTCCAGTTCAGTGAGAGGCTCTGTTTTACAGCACCAAGGCAGATCGTTACAAAGGGGAGACACACCACATACCCTTCTGGCCTCTGAATCTACGCACATGTACTCACATACATGTGCATACACATATGCATACCCACATATACACATGCATATGAAACAAAGCAAAAGCACATGTTGTGTCTGGCCTGGAAATTGGCCATTGTGAAATTGACCGGGGCACCCTGCTCTTAGCTAGGTCTTCCCTCTGGATACTGTTTTCCCAGAACCTAAACCACTGGAGTTAGGGAAAAGAAATATCCAACTTCTGCTCACTCTGGATTTCGTTTCTTACATAAGGGAACAGAGGACTAAGAAACACCTGTGAAATTCAATGCCTAGAGTGCAGGCTCACTAGAACACTGAGACCTACTCAGAGCACCGTAGAACTCCTCCTCCCCACTGACGTCATCAGCACATCACTAATGAGAGATTGCCGCAGTCCTGTTACCCAGTGTATCACATCACGCTACAGTTAAGAGCAGTTGCTTCTGTTGCAGAGGACCTGGGTTCAGTTCTCAGCACCCACATAGTGGCTTCTGTCTGTAGCTGTAGCTCTAGAGACCTCTTTTGAGCCTTTTAGACACCAGGGATATACATGGTGTACATCCGTATGTGCAGGCACGGCACTCATACACATAAAAAAAATAGTTTTTTTAAAAAAATATGCTAAGAATGCAAATGAATAAAAGTAAGGAACATGCAACAACAGACAAAGTAAACATAGAAAACTTCTAAGAAAGAATAGAAGACAAGCGCTGGAGGTCAAGAATTATGGAATACAGCCAGTGGTAGTGACACATGCCTTTAATCCCAGCACCCAGAGGCAGAGGCAGGTGGATCTCTGTGAGTTTGAGGCCAACCTAGTCTACTGAATGAGTTCCAGGAGAGCCAGAGCTACACAGAGAAACCATGTCTTAAAATAAAATGAAATGAAATAAAATAAAATAAAATAAAAAAATAAAATAAAAAAATAAAATAAAATAAAATAAAATAAAATAAAATAAAATAAAATAAAATAAAATAAAATATTCTGTAACACTAATGAAGAATAAGCTTGCTGGGCTCATAGTAGACCAGGTGTAGAGAGGAAGGAATTGCCAAGCTAGAGGGCTTTGCAATAGAATTTGCAAATGGACGAGCACAAACAAAAATCAGACATAAAGAAAACAGACGAAAATGGAACAGAATGCCTAAGAACTGTGGAACCGCTATGAAGGATGTGACCTACACACGATGAAAGTGATGGAAGAAAGACTGGAGGGAGTACAAAAAATGCAGCTGAGGCTTCCCCCACAGTTGTCAAACACTGGACCACAGATCCAAGATGTTTAGAGGATCAATGTCCAAAATAAAGTAATTAAACAAGGCGTTTAGTGTAATCTCACCACTGTAGGCAGGAGAATCACCACAAGCTCAAGATAAAGCTGTGTTACTGAGGCGTAATCAAAAAACAAAAACAAACAAACAAAACCCAAAACAGCTACAACAAAAGGAATAAAAATCTAGATACCTAAGGGAAACAAACAAAAACAACTAAGAATCTTGAAAGATGCTGGGACCTGGCTAGCACCGGCACTGAGGAAAGCAGTGATGGTTGCATCAGCAGGATTCAGGGGCAGAACTTAGTTTTGCAAGGGCTAAATTGATTACTTAGAATAATATTTACTTTTCTTAACTCTTTACTATTCTAAGACCAAAAGCTGTCGGCTTCTGGTTATAGACTCTTGGTGGCAGTAGCAGGAAATTAAGAAAAAAGGGTTAATTGATAGTGTTCTCTCTCTGGCTGGACTCCAGAGGCCCTCGCTGGCCAGGCAAGAGTCTTGGAGCCTGTTCACCCTTCGTGAACCAGAGAGAAAAGAAAATGAAGAAAGGAAGGATTCAAGCACACGCATAGACACATTCATACACACACACCCTGACCAGACCCAACTACCTGCCTCATCAACTCCACAAGTGTTCATGCATACTTACATACATATACATATACCCACACACTTATAGACAGACATACAGATATACATTTGATGGCTGAGGCCCGCCATCCACCCTCCAAACAACACACATTTGTTTGGCGGGTGGATGGGGCAGAACCCAGGTGCCATACCTCATTCCTTCCCTCTGGCCTTCTTATTCCCTCTTAGACAAAAGTTCTTTAGAAAATTACCTCATAGATAAAGTGTTACACGAAAAGGGAGTTACAAAGGATGCCATTATTAAGTTCAAGGCAGTGTTTCACTCTGTAAGCTCATTATAAGTTCAAAGCCGCAGTTTCACATGGCCTTGCTTTATCATAGTGCACACCTGTGGCTTCTTCCTTGGATGTCAACTAGAATGAATGTTTTTCCTTGATCACCAATTTGTCCCAAGCCTACTTCTCTTTTTACTGTAATTGCGAAAGTTCATTGTATTCCTTATTATGCATCCTTTGCTTGCTATTCTATGAGGAGGGGTGCACATTCTATTCTTGACTATAACTTAATTCATCTCAACAGCATTAATTCATAAAACTTTATCTTATGTTGATCTGCAAGATATCTGCCCAATAGGCTGGGCTACTGCCCAGGAATTATTACATTATGTAATAGTGACAGGAAAGGCATATGAGTAGCAAGAAATAATCCTGGGATAAAGTCTCGGAAGGCCCCACAATTCAGAGCTTACCCATTGCAGCCAAGCAAAGCGGTGGGCCATTCTCAGGGAAGTTACTTATTTGCCTTTAGCCTTTCCTCCATGGCTCCTGACAGAAGGAAAACAGGAAAGAAATTGATTTTGCCTTAGAGAGAAGCAAAGATAAGAATCACATCCAGCTCCCCTTGGGAACTGCAGAAGCAAGAGAAGAGTGGACTGACACATTTGATGTTTCATGGAAAGAAATTCACTAAACTGGAAAGAAGAACTGTAGACTCTGAAAAGGTATCTTTCAAAAGTTAGTGCATGGACTGGGGAGCTGGCTCAGGTGGTAAGGTGTTTGCTGCATAAGCAGAAGAAACTGGGATCAGTCTTCTAGAACCCACATAAAAAAGCCGTATGTGGCAGCATGGGAGTAACCCCAACACTGGGAAGGTGGAGACAGGAGGACCCCTGGGGCTCACTGGATAGCCAGTCTAGCTGGCTACATGCACAGTACTAGCAGGAGGGATGCAGGCTGCTGGAGAAGAAACGTCATCAAACTTACAAACCGTGAGCCCTGGGAGCTGCACCGCTAACCTGCCCTGTGAGCGTGAGATGGGCCAGTTGGTAGGGTAGTGGCATAACTGTTTTGGGGGTAACCAAGGCTTCTCTGATTGGATTTGAGGGCTGCTCCAAAAGAGAGAATTCATGCCTGGTACTGCAAAACCTGACCAAAAACCATGGTTGGGTTGGTCTTAGGCCCTATGAGGAAACTTATTAGTTATTTTGGTAATTTGACATCATGTCAAACTGCCTTCTAAATGTTCTTCATTGCAGCCATAGACAAATGTTACTTTTGGTCTTAATCAGAGAAGCTTCTCTTTGCAGTGAACAATGGTGAGTGTGGGGATTCCTGGTAGCTCAAGGTGCTGAGAGTGACGGTTTGGTGCTCAGCCCTAAGGAGGACGACATCATACCACCCCTTTTAAGGTTCGAGGAACATTGCAGAAGAGGGGCAGGAAGAATGTAAGGCCCAGAAGACAGGGAGAAGGGTTGTGAAATGCCATCTTTTGAGCAGTATACAGCTAATGTAACCATGACCTGACAGCATCTGCAGTTGCCCACACTGGGTGTGTACTAGACTGGACCTGCCCAAGGTCAATCATTGAGTAGTTAGTCAGGTTTCCAGTACCAAGCATAGACTTCCTCTTGTTGAGTGGGGGTTAAGTTCAATTAGAGAGGGGTTGGTTACCACCAAAGTATGCGTGCCACTATTACACCCTTAGGGCTATCACACCATGCTGGTTGTTGATGTGGTTTATAGGTGCCACAGTTGGGTAGGACTGGTGGTTGCCTCTCTCCTTTGGAAGTTTGTGCACCACCTTCTGGTACCATGAAAGAAAACCTTGGTTTTAACAATGACTTTTTAGATGTGACTACTGGTAGACTTCTCACACTCCAGTGGACAGCCCCACACCAGTGAACATATGGGCATCACTAAGTGGACTCAGAGAGTTATTTTAAAAAACATAAAGTTGGGAGTGAGAGCACAGTGGTGGAAACGTGGGTAAATTTATTTCATTATATGTGCATTAGTCAGGGTTCTCTAAAGAATAGGATAGATGGATGGATAGATAGATAGATAGATAGATAGATAGATAGAGGAATTAGAATGGCATACAGGCTGTGGACCAGCTAATCCAACAATGGCTGTCTTTTGGACCAATGAAAGGTCCAAAAATCCAGTAGCCGTTCAGTCCACAAGGCTGGATGTCCCACCAGTCTTCAGTATGTGCTGAAATCCCTAAGAAACAGGCTCTAATGCCAGTGAAGGGATGGACCTCCAGCAGGAGGGAGCAGAAGCAGGCAGAGAGCAGGCTTCCTTCTTCCATGCCCTTATATAAGCTGCCAGCCAAAAGTGTGACCCAGACTAAAGGTGGATCTCGCCTCTAAAGATATGGATTAAAGGTGAATCTTTTCAACCGGGCAGTGGTGGCGCACACCTTTAATCCCAACACTTGGGAGGCAGAGGCAGGCGGATTTCTGAGTTTGAGGCCAGCCTGGTCTACAGAGTGAGTTCCAGGACAGCCAGGGCTACACAGAGAAACCCTGTCTCGGGAAAAAAAAAAAAAAAAAAAGGGTGAATCTTTTCACCTCAAAAGATCTGATTCAAAAGTGGGTTTTCCCACTTTAAAAGCTTTAATTAAGAAAAAAAATCCCTTAGAGTTGTATCGAGCCATTTAGGTTTGTTGTCATGTTGACAACCAAGAATAGCCATAGTATGAAAGAATGACATTCTCAAAAATATATTTTTGGGGGGTTTGTTGAGACAGGGTTTCCAGGGTAACCCTGGCTGTCCTAGAATTCACTCTGTAGACCAGGCTGGCCTCAAACTCAGAAATCTGCCTGCCTCTGCCTCCCAAGTTCTGGGATTAAAGGCGAGCACCACCATTGCCCAGCAAAAATACATATTTTTAAAGGAAAATAGCCTTACTGTAATAGAGGCTGTGGAGATGACACAGTGGGTAAGACCACACGCACAAGCCTGAAAACCTGAGTTCAAATCCATAGTGCCCACATAAAAAGCCAGGAATATTTACATATACCTGCAAGCACCACTCTGGGAGGCAGAGATGAGGAGAACTGTCAAAGCTTGCTGGCCACCAGCTTAACTGTAGTCTGAGAGACCCTGTCTCAATCAGAGAGTGATAGGACCACCTAACCTTCTCCTCCAACCTCCACACAACCCCTCTGTCCCCCTCACACAAGTGTGTGTGTGCACCTGCACTGACGAGTATGTATATACTAAACACACACACACACACACACATACACACACACACACACACACACACACACACACCATACGGGCCAAAGACCTTAAAAGACATCTCACCAAAGGATATATACTAATAGCAAACAAGCACATTGCACATTTACTCCTTCTCTTTTGCCATTAGGAAAATGCAACTGATAAGAACCACAGCGTGCACCACTACACACTTATGAGAATGGCCAGAGTCCAGAACACTGACAACACCGAAAGCTGACTAGGATGTAGAACCATAGGAGCTTCCACTTATTCCTGCTCGGAACGCCAAACTGCAGTGCCAGACTGGGACACAGTTAGCAGTTTCTTTCAAAACAAAACAGACTCCTACCATACACTCTAGGAAGCGTACTTCTTGGTACTTATTTAAAGGAATAGGAAATACATTTACACAGAACTCTGCGGGGAAGTGTGGAGACGCAGCTCAGTGGCAGAGTGCCTGCCTAGCTCAAACGAGGTCCTGGCTTTGGTCTCCAGAGCCCCCACCACATACACAGGCACACGAGCATGCCTTTGACTGCACACGCAGGCTTACACACGGAACGAAGGATCTACACGGACTATTCTTCATCCCAAATGTGGAGTGACCAAGATGTCCTTGATTATGTGATCTGGTGAATAAATCGTGGTGATGGAATAGTCAGTGTTGAAAAGTAGTGAACTCCAAGGGATCCTACGCCCTCATCTGGCCTCTAGGAGCCCAGGCGTGCACACAGTGCACACACACAGAAACAAAGCTCCTGAGCACATACGATAAATGAAATCGCAATTATTTTTAGAGGAATGATCTATCAAATCATGAAAAGATTCAGAGGAAACAAATGTATATTACGTTGCTGGCTAGTTCTATGTCAACTTGACATAACCCGTAGTCATCTGAGAAGAAGGAATCTAAATCGAGAAAATGCCTCCAGAATACATGGCTGGAGGCAAGCCTTAGGGTGTTTTCTTAATTAGGGCTTGATGGCCAATTGACGTTCTGTAAGAAAGCAAGCTGAGCAAGCCACGGGAAGCAAGCTGGTGAGCAGCGCTCTTCCACGGCCTCTGCAACAGCTCCTGCCTCCAGGTTCCTGCCCTGCTTGAGTTCCTGTCCTGACTTCCTCCAGTGATGGATTACAATGTGGAAGCATAAAATAAACAAACTTTTCCCTTCCCAGCTTGCTTTTGGTCATGATGTTTCTTCATAGCAACAGTAACCCTAACTAAGATGGTTACTAAGTGAAGGAAACCAGCCTGAAGAGACTGCTTGACTAGTTATTCCAGTTACATGACTCTCTGGGAAAAAAAAAAATCAAAACAAGAGAGCCGGGCAAATGATCAGTGGTTGGGAGAGTTAGAAGAGAGAGAGATGAACAGGCAAAGCGCTTTGAGGGATTGGCGGGGTGGGGGATGGGGTGGGGGTGGGGGCAGTGCAGTGGAAATGTATTGGTGATGCTCTGATGGCAGTTACACGTAAATATATGTTTGTGGACCCACAGACTGTATAATAAGAGTAAACGGTGGCCTTTCAGTGTCGATGCGGGGTCATTGATTACAGTAAACACTGTGCAGGTGGAGATGCTAAAGAGGGAGGCAGCTTGTGTCCAGGAAGGAACTTATAGGAAATCTCTGCTCCCCCTGCTGAAGTAACTTGGGAGTGGGGGGCCTGGGCATGACAGCAGTGCCTGTCACTGCAGTTCCATAGGAGACTGGGGCAGGAGGACCCGTGGAGGCCAGGCGCTCAAGTCAGCCTAAGCAAGTACTGCCAGATCCTATAACAAAGCCCAGACCAAAACAAAACTAGTAGACCTGTAATTCTAGCGTTTGGAAGGGTAAGGCAGGAACTGCTTCATCACTTTGAAGTCAGTGTGGACTCTGTAATAAGCACCAAGCTAACCAACTGCTACATAGTAACATAGTGACTTCCTGTGTCAAAAGACAAGACAGAACCAACAGGATGCCTCAGTAGAGGGGATAAAAGCAAACCTGAGGACCTGAATCCTATCGTTGGACCCCACTTAAATATACGCAGAGAAACCCGACTTCACACACTCATCCTTTGACTGCCACATTCCTGCTGTCATGCACACAAGCACACAGCCACGCGTCGCACATACAGTAACAAATTGTTTAAATTTTTAAAACTTGTTATGAGGCTACAGTTGCTTTAAAAATAGTTTATTTAATTAAAAAAAAAAAACCCAGGTGAGAGATGATGGTAGCATGGGCAAGAATAGTAACTGAAATAGGGGAGATGATTTCATTTTGGATATATTTTCAAAGAAGAGTCAGGAGATGCTGCCAGTGCGCTTGACGTGGCCTGTGAGGGCAACGGAAGCGTCAGCTTGGAGTGCGCACGGCAGCAGAAACACGGGCGTAGGGCTGGGGAGTCAGCGATAGAGCACATGCTTCGTATACGTAAGGCCCGGGGTTTGATCTCTCTCTCTCTCTCTCTCTCTCTCTCTCTCTCTCTCTCTCTCTCACACACACACACACACACACACACACACACACACGCACACACACACACGCACAGTGCTAAGCATACAATAAATATTCATTTCATGACTGGTGCTGGAGAGATAGCTCATCAGTTGAGAGCACTGGCTGATTTTACAAAAGAGCAAGGTTTGGCTTCCTGTACTCACACACTGGCTCGCAACCTCCTGTAACTCTAGCTACAGGGGTTCTGGTGAGCTCTTCCAGACTCTGAGGACACCTGGCATGCATGTGGTACATACGTGCATACATATCCACACTGCACATGTATATTCAGGCAAACACTCATACACATAAAATGAAAATAGATAATTTTTTTATATAAAAAATATATTCTGGGTGGTTTGTCGGTGGGACCATGAGGGCTGGTCTCCAACTCTAGATCCTCCTGCCTCGGTGCCCTGAGCACTCCGGTGACTTATGTGTGTCTTATGCCATCACACCCAGTTTGTAGTAGACGTGCATCACACGGCAAAGTCTCATAATATTTCAGAAGCGAAGATGGCCTCCTCAATGTTGTCATATACGCATAAGGTGGGGGAGGGGTGCAGGACACACAGGGAGGGAACCAGGAGAGGCTGGCTGAGCTCTGCCCAGCTCCTAAAAGCCCTCTTCCATACACTGCATTTTCTCAGCCACATCTCAGTTCTGGAAAGAGCAGATAAACTGTGTTTGGTACAGAGAAAAACAAGAATGACTCATGCTAGGACAAGTGCAAAATAATAAAGCCATAGGTGACATTCTGCAGTCCTGGAGACAGGCTAAGGCAGCTTCCTTCCTGCCGTGCTGGTGCTTTACCTGAGGCTGCCAGACTCGGGCTGAAGCATCCCTGTCATTTATTGGTTTGTTTGTTTTATGTGTATGTATGTGTATGCATTTGCATGAGTTTATGGATATCACATACATGCATATACCTGAGGCGGCCAGGAGAAGGTGCTGGACTCCCGGGAGCTGGAGTCACAGATAGCTGTGTGCTGCCTCATGTGGGAGCTGGGAACGAAGCTGGAGGTCCTCTACAAGAGCAGCAAGTGCTCAGAACTGCTGAGCCGAATCTCCAGCTCCTCCTATCTTTTTTTTTTTTTTTTTTTTTTTATTTATTTTTTTTTTTGGTTTTTCGAGACAGGGTTTCTCTGTGTAGTCCTGGCTGTCCTGGAACTCACTCTGTAGACCAGGCTGGCCTCGAACTCAGAAATCCGCCTGCCTCTGCCTCCCAAGTGCTGGGATTAAAGGCATGCGCCACCACGCCCGGCTTTCCTCCTATCATTTTTGAGTGCCGACTCTGCCCACAGACGTGCAAGCTGTAACATCTCTGTTTTCTGTACTTCGCTAACGTGCTTTGGTACTGTATCCATTCTACAGATGGGAAAAGTAAGGTTTAGACAAGGGAATCATTAGAGAATGAGTCTCAAATCTGGACTGGGTCCAGGCTGTGCTCTTCTTTACCCATGTACCGTCTGCCATGACTCACTGCTTCACCTTTGGATTGCTAAGGACAGTTGGCCTTCTGGGATCTCTTCC